>CM035442.1:48491659-48496659 GCA_020310875.1 Ceratopteris richardii | reverse complement strand
TGTATCTCCAAATTTGCGTATAATTGCTTAAGCCACATAGCTTCCTGAGTTGCATTTTCCAAACCTCTATATTCTTCTTCTTTGGAAGATAAGGCCATAGTTGGTTGCTTCTTGGATGATGAAATATGAGTTTTGAACGTGCAAAAGATAGATACCTTGAAGTGCTCCTCCTATCATCCTTGGAGTCAGCCCAATGTGCATCAGAATACATCTTTATATCTATGTCAAACGTGAAGGGATAGAACAATACTTCATTCATTTTACCCTTTAGATACTTAAGCACCCTCTTTGCAACTTCCATATGAGGCTTCCTTGGTACATGCATAAACTGACTCAATGTACTTACTGCATAGGCAATGTCTACTCTTGTTAAAGTAGCATAATTAAGACTACCCACACATTGTTGATAACTTGTAACATCTTCAAGTAGTTCACCTTCATGTGAACTAAGCTTATGGTTGAGCTCCATAGGGATACCTGCAACGTTAGTGTTCTCTATCTTAAACTTTACCAACATATCATGTATGTACTTCCTTTGTGTGATGAATATACCTGAGTCTATATACACAAGTTCTAAGCCAAGAAAGTAGGTTAACAACCCTAGATCACTAATTTTGAATTCCTTCAATAATTGAGCCTTGATCTGCTTGATACCATCAGAATCATTCCCTATAACAATGATATCATCTACATAGACACATAAGTAAATGACTTCTGATTTGTTCTTCTTAACAAACAGCCACTAACCTTGCCTTGTACTTGTTTATAGAAGCATCAGAGTTCTTTCTAATTTTGTATATCCATCTTTAACCAATTACCTTCATATCTAGCTTCTTGGGAACTAGATCCCAAGTGTGATTTTCCTGCAATGCTTCAACTTTTTCTTGCATGGCTTCTCTCCAGTCTTTCTTCTTGCTAACCTCTTCAAATGAAGAAGGCTCTTCTGCCATAGAGTCTTTAGTGATGTAGACATAGTGTTTTGTGACTAAAGATGTATCATATCCATACCTTATGGGCTTCTTACTTTCTCTTTGTGATATCCTTAATGCTTGATTTGAAGACTCGGGTAGGTCTTCTAATTTCTTGAGTTTGGACTTGCCTCTTGATTTCCAAGCCTTGAGATCAATCTACTCTTCATGATCTGAGTTGATGTCTTCTGCTAAATGTTGATCTTCTTGAGTGAGGGTTGGAAAATCATTTTCCAAATCATATGGTAACTTCACTTTCCTGTAATCGTCTTCAAACCATGAGTTATTTTCATCAAATACTACATCCCTACTAACCACGAATGCCTTTTTAGTGGGATTTTATAGTCTATACTCTTTTGATTCTGATCATACCTAATAAATATGAATTTCTCATCCTTAGGGTCAAGATTTTCTCTGATTTGTGATGGGATATGTGCATAGGCAATGCATCCAAATATTTTGCAATGGTCCAATTAGGATTTCCTATCATTCCATGCTTCATATGGTGTCATACCATAAAATGATTTGGATGGAAGCCTATTGACGAAGTAGGTGGCTGTGGAGATAACCTTTGCTCATAAATAATTAGGTAGCTTTTTCTCATTTAACATAGACCTAGCTACTTCAACAATTAACATGTTCCTTCTCTCTACCACTCCATTCAATTCAAGAGTATACCAAGTTGTTACTTCCCTCTTTATGCCTCTGCTCTTCGGAAATAGATCAAACTCATGTGAAAAATACTCACCACTTCCATCAAACCTGATTCTCTTCAAGATCCTTCCTATTTGGTTTTTCAAATAGTGCCAAATACTTCTTGAAACATGTAAATACCTCATCCTTATGCTCCATGAAATAGAGGATTTTCCACATACTATAATCATCAATAAATGACACATAGTGCCTTGAACCTGAGATGGAGGGATCTTTGCTAGGACCCCATACATCAGTGTGTAAAAGCTCCAAATAGTCTTCATGGATATATCCTTTCTTGTTGAATGGTTGACTGTGAGCTTTGCCAAATTTGCAAGCTCCATATTTATATATCATATGCTTCTTGGTCACATTGGGAATGCCAAGTGCACTTTGATCCCTGCAAATTTGCTTCAGAGTTCTTTCTCCTATCTGACCTAGCCTTTTGTGCCACATTTTTAACTCAGATAAAGTTTGATCTCTATAATTGAATACTGCTATGTTCCTTGTGTCTTCAATTTCAAATGTTAAAAATCTACCTAACTTCTCACCTTTCGCAATCCTTTGAAGCCTTGTTGGGGGTCTTCCACATATGCTCCATGCTTAGTGAACCTGACCTGTAGAGCTTTCTCTACAATCTTCCCAACACTAATTAGGTTTTTGGTTATAGTATGCACATATAGAACTTTGCTCAAAAGATTCATACTACCATCATATGTTTTGACATTTCCAATTTGCTTGACTGAGTGCTTAGTGTCATCACCTGTTTGTACTTCATGCTTCCCCTTGGGTTCTTCAAGATCAGATAATAGAGCTACATTTCCTGCCACATGATTGGAACAACCAGAATCAATGTAGAAGAGATGCTCATCATCTTTACCTTGCTTGGATGTCATGTTCATGATGAGTAGAGAGTCTTCTTCGTCTTCAGTATAGTTGTTGAATTCCCTTCTTCCTCTAAATCCTCCTTGATAATTGTTGTTGTTTTAGCCTTGATTGTAGTTATGGTTGTAGTTGCCTCCACCATTGTTGTACCTGCCTCTAGATTGTCCATAGCTTCCTCTATGGAAGCCTCTTTCCCTTTGGTTCCTTGTATTTTTGTAGCATTCTTTTGTAATGTGGTTGTTAAGACCACAAATGTTGCATGTTGAGTTGTTGTAGGGTCTCTCCTTGCCTTGCTTTCCCCCTTTGCCCCTTCCTCTAGCACCTCTTCCTCTTCTTGTAGGTACCTAGCCTCTTCTTCCTATTTCTTGATTTTACCTGTATCCTTAGCTTAATTCTTATCTATATAAAGGGCAAAAGATTGGTTACCTCTTGAGTTGTCACCATTTCTGTTGAGATTTGTCTCATGGGTGAAGAGTTGTCCCATCAAGGTGTTGAGGTCAGGTATTTGCATATCCATGTAGAGGTCCATTACTGTGGTGAAGGATTCCCACTTTTCATTAGCCTTACTTCCATTGATGATCTACCTCACTATGTGCTCTTCCTCTATTTCCAATGCTTGCAAGCTGGTCAGCTACAACTTTCATTTTGGTTACATAATCAGCCACTCCTTGCTTTGGCTGTTTCTTTATGGTTGTGAACTCCATCCACAATTGATTCTTCCTAGCTCTTGTATTTGAGGTGAAATATGATGAAAGCACTTCCCAAGTCTCTTGGGAGGTCTTGCGATTCCTAACATGTGGTAACAAGGAATCAGAGATTGAATTTAGTAGATATGACCTCGCAAGAGCATCCTTTGCACACCATGTGGTCATACTTTCTTGCTCTTCCTTTGTTGGTTGGTGCTTGCACCTGAAGATTGGCACATCTTCATCTCCTGAGATGTATCCATATAAGCTTCTCCCTTGAAGGTATGCTTGCATCCTTAGTGAGCATGCTGAGTAGCTTTTACTGTCCAATTTGTCAATGAAGGATGGAAATCCATCTCCCATCTTGATTGTGCTTGCTGTGATACCACTGTTAGAGGAGATGATGGATAGTCACAAGAGATGAATTGGTGTAGCTAAATCCTGCTTCACACCTGCTACAAGTGATGCCTAGAGAGTGTTGTGGGACTCTTTAGCTAGCTAATAATCATAAATAATCACATATGTTGCTTAATTGAAACAGATAGATAGAAGATAGTTAAAGACCAAAAACTTGTTATTTTGGTTGATACACCTATTTAGTGTTTTGAGCCATTCTCTAAGTACAACAACAATTTATTAAATTCCTTTCGAGGAACTTTAATTAGCTTAACAAGCTACTAATCATGAATGATATCATAAAAAATGATGGACTATATGCAGAGAAATGTGTTTAGCAAATCAACCAAACATCCTAACATTTATGGGCCTTGACAGTTAACAGACCAGTAAGCAAACATGGATTAATATCTAACAATCATAGAAGCATTAACAATGAAACTTTGTAAGATTAAATTATACAATATTTTGGATCTATCATGCTTTAAATCATAGGAAATGATAAACTATAGACAGAGAACAAGATCTAAGAAGATCACTGTTTTGATGGAGTTATGATAGAAAAATGAGAAGTAATGATTATATATGTATTAAATCATGTAAAAGTACAATGTCATTGGCAATCAAAAATTGATCAATGAGTGAGAATTAAGTGAGCTATGAGGTGAGCTCTAATTCTCAATGAAAGTACATTAAAGTGATCTCTCAAACTCGAGATGGACGCAGGTCTTTCATATCCTCTTTTTATAGTTAATGTTGGAGGCAAGGATTTGAATTCAAATTCAAATCTCTACCTAAAAGTGAATGCTAAAGTATTGGATTGATTATCTCTTGACTCAACTACCAAATAATACAAGATTTTGTGCTTCCTAACTCCTCATGGGTATATTTCACTTTTACAAAAGTAATTGTGAAGTAGAATTACAAGAGGTTGAACATATGAAGCCTTCCAAAGATTATGCCATTAAGTTGAGCATAAGTGAAATGATCAAGTATGTAGGTTTGTGCTTAATTGCACCAACAAATAGATGATAATGCAACTCTAGGTTTCTTCTTGGATATCCATGAAATGACTCTTTGACCTAGCAAGAAGACATAGCAAGATGTGCTCCATCTATCCTCCTTTGAACCATCCCAATCAGCATCACTAAAGCCTTGAGGTTGTAATCCATCTCCATAAGGGTAGCACAACCCTTGGTTGAGAGTGTGCTTGATGCACCTAAGCCCTCTCTTGGCTTCATTCATATGAACCTTAGTTGGTGAATTTAGAAATTGAGAAGGAACTCCTACAACATAAGACAAGTCAAGTCTTGTGTTTGTAGCATAATTAAGGCTTCCAATTATGCTTCTATATGCTGAAATATCTTCAAGA